>JAVKPL010004940.1:0-23225 GCA_032173675.1 Gastrolobium villosum | reverse complement strand
AAGGATCCTGCCCCTATATATATATATATATATATATATATATATATATATATATTCCAATTGATTCATATTTCGTGATTAATCTGATTATTCGGAGCGAGTTCCAAAGTTAAACTTTTAAACTCCTCTAAAAATAATATTGGGGAACTAACAACCTAATTCAAGAGATGGTTAAGGTTCACTCCTATTTAAGTATTTTTTTTCAATATTTCATAATACTAAGTATTTGGTACATTATCTATTAAAAATAATTCATCTAATTATATCATTATCTACTCCTGCTTTTAAGGTTAATGCCACATAAATCTCACTTTTTACTATTTTAGATAAAAGAATACATACTACAAAAACAATGAAAATAACCCTATTTAGGAGTTCACTCCTCTAGATTAATTGCAAGAGCATTGAAATATATGAGCTCTCTGCTCATGGAGGTGCTTCCTTGAAACGGTTGCAGCTCAACAGTTTTCTGTTTCCCTAACAGCATCGGTTCCAACCTCTTCCTAACTTCACGGATTCTGTTGGATCACCAACTACTGATCACTTACTCTTTCCTTTCATTTCTCTTGTAATATAAAAGTCAGTTGACTCTCATCTTGTAATGTGTTAAGCATAATATCATATGATTGAAGTTCTCTTCTTCTTTCTGTTTTCTCTCTTTGCTCTTCTTCTACATAGCTTTGTTTATGGTATCAGAGCCTCAATCTTGGGGCACTGATCCATTCTTGCTTTCCATGGCTTCCGCTACACATGAACAAGTTGATACTACCAGTCCTTCTTCTTCTTCTATCACAGCCAAAGATTCTAGATCACCTATATTTTTCAATACACAAATATCAGTGAAGTTGACAAACAAAAATTTTCTCTTGTGGAAACAGATCATTGAACCACCAATCATAGCACATCAACTAGAACATTTCTTGGTTAGTCCTCACATTCCATTACGGTTTCTGTCTGATGAAGAATGTGTTGCTGGAAAAGTAAATCCAGCCTTTGTTGAATGGGAGAAAACCGACAAAATGCTGCTCACTTGGCTTCAATCTACTCTTTCAGAAGAAATTATCAACAAGATACTTGGAGTACGACAATCTCATCAAGCTTGGGATAGAATACATCGTTACTTTGATTCTGTGACAAAAGCCAAAGCAAATCAAGTAAGTTCAGAACTTAAAAACATCAAGAAAGGTGATCGAAGCATTGAAGAATATCTGGCTCGAGTAAAGGCTCTTGGTGATACACTCATTGCCATTGGAGAGCCACTCACAGATAAAGAACTTGTGCGCACTGTTCTTGAAGGGCTACCTGAAGAATATGGTCCTTTTATCACCTATTTTAGAGGCAGAGATTCAAGCTGTTTTGATGATTTGGAGTCACAAATTCTAGCTCAAGAAGCTATGCTTACGAAATTTCAGTCACATGCATTAAGTCTAAACTCTGTTAATGTTGCTCATGGTCCTCAGCCATCTCCTATCTCACATGCTTCAGATCAAGTAAGTTACAAATCGCAAGGACAAATGGTTCTAAATTCTTATGATCAAGGAAACTCTTCTGTCAGAAATTTTATGCAACCATCTCGTGGTGGTTGGCGTGGTGGTAGAGGACGTCATCGTGGTGGTCGCAACTTTGCTGGTGGTCGCAACTTTGTCACTTGTCAACTTTGCAAGAAAAATGGTCATGAAGCCACTAACTGTTGGTGGAGGTACAACAATGGTTCATCATCCTCTGTAGCTGGCTCATCTCATCCTCAAATGAGCTCACAATTTCCAGCTACTTTTCCTGCTGCAGCAAACTTAACTGTATCTCATCCATCGGGTGGTTTTTCTCCCAATGTGCACTCTCCTGGAGTTAATATGCAGCATTACTCTCCTGGAGCTTTTCACAGTGTGCAGCCTAGTGTTAATATGCAGCATTCAACCAATACTTCACCAGCTGCAAATCCTTGTGCGTTTGCTGGTACTTCTGGTAATCAAGTGGCCTTGGACTGGTACCCAGATTCAGGAGCCTCTCATCATGTAACTGCAAACCCAGCTAATCTGTTACATAGCAGTCCATATGATGGTCCAGAACAAATTTTTGTTGGTAATGGACAAGGTTTGGCAATCTCTTCCATTGGTTCTAGTAGCTTTCGTTCTCCTTTTTCTCCACACACTTCACTTCACCTACATAATCTTCTTCTTGTTCCTAAAATCACCAAAAATCTCTTAAGTGTCAGTCAGTTTGCTAAGGATAACAATGTCTATTTTGAATTTCATTCCACTTATTGTGTTGTTAAATCTCAGGAGTCCCAGGAGGTCTTGCTTGAAGGCTTTCTTGGACAAGATGGGCTTTACAAGTTCAATAGCCCTCCTGCCACTGCTTCTGCATCACCTTCAAGCTGCTCCAGCCATTCATCGAATGCTAATTCTAGTTTTTCATGTTGTAATTCTAATAATTTGGTTAAGCAGTGTACTTTGTCCAATAAGTCTGTTCATACTTTGTGTGTTCCCAAATCTTGTAATAAAGTTTCCAATAAGTCTGTTCATACTTCAGTAGCTGATGTATCTAGGAATTATAATCTCTGGCATTCCAGATTAGGACATCCTCATTTTGATTCTTTACAAAAAGTACTATCTCATTGTAATATCTCATTAGGAACTAAATCTGTTTCTGAATTTTGTTCTGCATGCTGTATGGGCAAATCTCATAGATTGCCCTCACTTCCTTCTTCTACAGTTTACTCCACACCTTTTCAACTAATTGTTAGTGACTTATGGGGACCAGCACCAATTCAATCATCTCAAGGTTTCTTTTATTACATAACTTTTGTAGATGTTGCAACTCGATTTACATGGCTTTTCCCTCTTAAACAAAAATATGAGTCTTTAACTGTTTTCAAACACTTTCATTCCATGGTTTCTACTCAGTTCAATAAAGCCATCAAATCAGTTCAAACTGATTGGGGTGGTGAATTTAGGCCCTTTACAAAGTTTCTCACTGAGTTAGGCATAACTCATCGATTAATATGTCCTCATACTCATCATCAAAATGGGTTGGTTGAAAGGAAACATAGGCATATAGTTGACATGGGTCTCACTCTTCTTGCACATGCCTCTCTTCCCTTACAGTATTGGGATCATGCCTTTCTCACTGCTGTCTATCTAATCAACAGGCTTCCCTCTTCTGCCTTACAGTTCCAAATTCCTTACTTTGTTCTTCACAAGTCTTTTCCTGACTTTCATTTTCTTAGAACCTTTGGGTGTGCTTGCTTTCCTCTTCTTCGTCCTTACAACAAGCACAAGTTTGCCTTTAGGTCTCATGAATGTGTTTTCCTAGGCTATTCACCAAGTCATAAAGGTTACAAGTGTCTTAGTCCTGATGGTAAAATTTATGTTTCCAAAGATGTAGTTTTCAATGAGACCAAGTTCCCTTTTCCCAACTTATTTCCTTCGGTCCCTCTTTCTGCTCCTACTCCAACTGACCCTATTCCTTCCTCTAGCACTATTATCCCACTGCCTTGGTCCTTACCTGATCCTTTACCTAATGCATCACAATCACCTTTACCTTTATCAACTGCATCACACTCTTCTTCCCACACTCAGCCACGTTCTCATCTTACTTCACCTTTGTCTTTATCTCCCATTTCCCTATCACCTACTACTATGCAGTCAAGTCACCATCATCCTTTGCCTGCTACATCACAGACAGAGAAGGAACACACGTTATCTGCTGCCACTCATCCACCTCACTACTCTCAGCAGCATTCCCATCACACTTTCCCTCCACCTTTATCTCCCATATCTTTTTCACCTAATATTACACAGTCACCTACTGCATCACAGACTGCGAAGGACCACACTTTATCTGCTGCCTCTCATCCATCTCACTACTCTCAGCAACATTCCCATCATACTTTCCCTCCACCTTTATCTCCCATCTCCTTTTCACCTAACATTACACAGTCCAGTCCCCATCACTCCTTGTCTGCTGGTTCTCCTGTCATGCATGTTCCTCTTTCTCAGTCTGATCAGTCACGGGGTTCTCTGCCTATAGCTTGTCCTTTGTTGCAGCCTCCCTTTTCTCAGGTCACTTCACATGTTCCTCTTGATACACTGCCCTCTCTTATCAATTCATCGATTGCACAAGATGATATACTCAACACACAGCTTCCTTCCCTTTGTTCCTCTGCTGAACCAGTTGATCATACAACCTGTGATACATCAGCTACTACCTCTAAGCAAGTTCCTCGGTCAGCTTCTTTGTCTAAACTTTATGCATCATCACCTGTCATTTCTCAGTTCTCTAGTCCCAATATTTCCTCTCCTACATCAGTATCTTCTTCCTCTCCTATTCTATAACACCTCAAATATTTAAATGTGTATTTTAATGTTATTTTGTGAAATGAAAGTGGATGGATTAGTGAAAATCCAAGGATTATGGCCAAAAAGGGCAAAAAGGGCAAAATGGTAATTTGCCAACCGTGTGTTAAGAGGCTTAAATATTGAGTTAGAGATTTCAAATGACAAAAGTAAGGTTGGAAATGGAATCAGGGCGAAAAATTGAGTAAATAGGCAAATTTGAGAAAAATCGATGAATAGTGATTTTTAAGTGTTAAAATACTGAGTTGTGAGTGTACCGATAGGTGTGAAATTTTTATCATTGTTTTGGAGAAAGAAAAATATGTTATGGACTGGAAAAATATTTAGATTAAGGATTTGTGATCGGAAATTTTATTGGAGTTAAAGTTAGATCGCGTGTGGGACCCGTGTGACCGAAGTCACTTGGCCCCACCTCCCTTTTTCTTCTTCTTTTCCTTCTTTCTTCTCCATTCCCGTGCGCATCTACAGAGGAAAAGAGAGCAAAAACCTCCATTCTCCATTTTCTTGCCATTTCTTCGTTTCTCCACCGAATCGCTTGGTTTTGGTGTTGAAATCTATCGTAAACAACCTTCCAAAGCCATTGGTAGCATCTAGAAGCCTTGAATCCACCTCTTTGGCCACGTTTTTGGCAAACTCAGAATCGACCCATTAGTGTTCTTGATGATTTCTTGGAGTTTTGAGCTTCAAATGGTTTAGTGGAGCCTTGGTGGTGATCATACTACCCATTGTAAGTATATTTGTGGTCTTTTGATAGTTGATTCCATAGATCTATGAAAATGTGTTCAAACCTTTGATTTTAGATGTGTGATGATAGAGAGCCCAAATGCAAAAATGCTATTAGATGAAAAGGCCTTAGAATCATGTTTGTAAGCTAGAAATGCTATGTTAAATTTTGGTGAAAAATCTAGGTTTTTTAACTTAGAGAATTTTGAGGAATTTTGATGAAAAATGAGTTTTTGTGTAATTGGGAATTGATGATTGTTGTAGGGTGCCTCACACGGTTGGATTTGAGAAAAGTTAAATTGGAGCATACGTTTGGAACGGATTGCTAAGGATTAAGGTAAACTCTTGGAACTTGGGTTTAATCCCTAGTGAGCTCCACCACGCCTAGAGGAAGGTTGTGGTTGGATGATGTAGTTATGACATGGTGTGTTTGTGTGCTTGTATGCATATTGCTTGTATTTTGTGAAATTGTGTGGTCACTGATCAGTTGACGTGTGTTGGGTTTGGACATCCGCTGGAACATTTCGATGGCGAAATACCAGTTGGAATGCCATGGGGTCGACTCATGGGAGCGACACCAGGATGAGCCAAACGGGGGACATCCGCCGGATAGGTCTCTTGAGGAGTTCCGGTTGGGTTGGCCATGGAGTTTTCTCAACCATGGGAGAAGCTCTAGGATTGTCTCGGGAGTTATATGATGGAGTCCTTGAACATGAATCCATGAGTGGATGTTCTTGGGTGTCTCCAGGTGGATGGTGATATTGTTTTACTTGCATAGCATATTATGTCATTTTGATACATTTTAGTGAGCCATGGAGTGGAGAGAGCCTCTAGCTCCATTGGTTTACTGAGATATATCCGTATATCTCACCCCGTGTTTGGGGGACCACATTTCAGGTCACTATGAGCCGGGAGGAGCTTCGGGCAAGAAGCCCGTGTAGTGGACGTTGGATTGGCATGCGGTGCATATGGATTGCATGGCTTTTTGGAGGAGTTTATGGAGTGCACATAGCATACCATTAGTATTTTGAGACTTAGGTCATGAACATATTGCATGATGTCATTTTCCATGCTTTTGTTAGTGTTCATGGTCATATGCTAAGTCTTGTTTATGTTTGTTTATTCATGGCTTGGATAACTGTATATTTTGAGTGAGCATGGGACTTGTCCATTGCCACATTCATAGCCTTGAAGTCTTGATATGTATTGTTGTAAAAATGGTCCATATGTACATGTAAATGGCCATTATTTGAGAATGATGTAATTGATGTTAAACTTAAGGAAAATGCATGATGGAAGGGCCTAGAGCCAACATTAGGACATGATTATGTGTTATGTGGAGTACCAAGGGGTTAGGGATGGATTACACACCCTTTTTGGGGCTCAAAACAGCTGTAATCTGTCATTTTGCTGCATAGTAATCGATTACCCAAGCATGGTAATCGATTACCATGCAACAGGGGACGAAAAATTGGCTACTGTCTTCACTGGTAATCGATTACTGGCCTTTGGTAATCGATTACCATGTGAGGTAATCGATTACCCAAGGTTGGTAATCGATTACCAGAACAGAGGAGGTCAAAATTTGGCTACTGCCTCATTTTTGACAGGTGGTAATCGATTACCACCCACTGGTAATCGATTACCACAGTGTAAATTTTGAAAATTCAGGTTTTTCTTGACTTAAAGAAAGGGGCATAACTTGATGGGTAGAACTCCAAATGATACGTGGTTTGAAACCACGCGTAGACAACGTAAAGGACTACAACTTGGTAAAAGATGAGAGTAAGATGGTGAGTTTAAATGAAATGAATAAAAAGAATGATCTATGATGTTAGAAAGTGTATGATTCCGCAAATGGCATTTACAATTATAGTATGGTTTTAATTGATTACGGAAAATGTATTTATGAAAAAGAAAAGGAATATGTTAAAAGAAAAATTTGCCCGTAATTTAATTAACCAAATCACTGTGATTGTAACTGCGCTTAATATCATAATCAATGTTAACAATACCGGTGTACAACGGGCTGTTACATTTTATGGTATCAGAGCAGTTTTGTTTAGGGAACTCTGATTGTTGTGTGTGATTGTATCTTGTGTGTCATAGCTATCTGTGAACTATTTATGATTAATGTATATGTGATTCCTCAGTGTGGGTCTGATCAGCTCATTCCTTTGTGTTACATGTACAGATATCATGAGTAGGGCACGAGGTCGCCGTGGGGCACGGGGTGCAGGTCATTTGCCACCGGATCCGGTCACTGCAGCACTGAATGCTCTGCAGGCGGAAACGGCTGCAAACAGAAATATGACTGAGAACCTGATGAAAGCAAATCAGGATATGATGCAGGCCTTTATGGCTGAGTTGAGGGCGGATAGAGGTCGTCCTAGGAGGGAAGATACACCTCCGCATACGGCTACGGTGACTCCTACACCGACGCCATCTGTTACTCCTCAACAGGGGGAGAGTGGGGCTAGTCACCACACTGGTGAGGCTAGTCATCATACTGCTACGGATCCTAGTTATGTTCCTGATCCGTCATCTGTTGCCCAATCTACTGGGGCTGCTGGGCAGGTGCTTGATAATGCTGACGATGAGCGTAGGCTCATATCTTTTAGGAAACATAAGCCACCCGCATTTCTGGGGTCAAGGGACCCAAAGGAGGTCACTGCTTGGTTGAGGGGCATGGACAAGATTTTTCAGGTTATGAGATGCCAAGATCCGCAGAAGTTATTGTATTCTGTGTATATGCTGGAGGGTGATGCCCAGGAGTGGTGGGACAATGTGTCTCGCCCATTTATTATTCAGGGAGAGGTTCTGACTTGGACCTTGTTTGAAGGATTATTTCATGAAGAATATTTTCCCCGTGATGTTCGGGAGGCAAAGCAAGGAGAATTTGATAATCTGGTACAGGGTGTTATGACTGTGGATGCCTATGTGGCAAAATTTAATGAGCTTGTGAAATTTGCAAACTATGGAGGTACTCTACCTACTCCGGAATTCTTGTCAGCTAAATTTCAAAGAGGGCTGAGTGAGAAGATTGCAAAGAGGATGTCTAATACTGCTGTGAGGAACTTTGCTGATTTGGTGACCCAGTGCAAACGGGTCGAGACTGTTTATGGAAGATATCCGAAATCTGATTCTACAAAAGAGCAAGATGTTAAGAAGACACCTGGTCCTTCTGGTAATGCCAACAGAGGAGGTTTTAATAATAGAGGTAGGGGGTTGCATGTGAGGCAGCCTCCTGGTCAGTTCAAGAGGGGTGGAAACACTGGTGGTGGTGGTGCTTCGGACAGATATTTTACCCCACGATGTGGGAAGTGTGGGAAATACCACAAGGGTGTGTGTGGTGCTGGTCCATTGTCTTGTTTTAAGTGTGGTCGGAATGGCCATTTTGCTAGAGAGTGTCCGTCTTCTACGGGGCAGGCTGCGAATCTGCAGGCCTTGCCGCCACCTACTACTATTGCTACTCCTATTGCTGCCGTTCCTACTGTGGGACGGGTTTATACTACAAATGCTCAACATACTGAAAAGGCTCCGAATCTGGTTAAAGGTATAATTTTTCTATCTAATGTTGATTTATCTGTGTTGTTTGATTCGGGAGCAACACATTCATTTGTGGCGGACTATGTGGCTAAGGCGTTGGACTTAAAGGTAACACGGATGGTTCCTCCGATGCGTATAACTACTGCTACAGGAGAGGTTAGTGAATCGTCTTGGATTTGTGAAGATGTGAAGTTCACTTATTTAGGCAGGGGTTACACCATTGATTTAATTATCTTACCCCTGGCCTCTGTCAATTTGATTTTGGGGATGGATTGGTTGTCTCGGAACTGCGCAATGATTGATTGCTGCGGAAAGAGGTTGTTGCTATCTCACGAGAGGCCGTCTGTTTGTCCGTCTTTATATTTGTCTGTCTGTCAGACTGTGAAAGCCTTGAAGGCTGGAGATCTGGGTTATGTTTTGTTGGGCGGATTGGTGGGTGATAAAAAGGAAGAGATTTCTGCTATTCCAGTTGTAAATGAGTTTGAAGATGTATTTCCGGATGAGATACCGGAATTCCCACCAGAGAGAGAGATTGAATTCTCGATTGATTTATTGCCTGGTGTGGGGCCGATCTCCTTGGCTCCATATCGGATGTCGCCACTTGAGTTGGCTGAATTGAAGAAACATATTGAAGAACTGTCTGCGAAGAATTTTATTAGGCCGAGTGTGTCTCCGTGGGGAGCACCGGTTATATTTGTAAAGAAAAAGGATGGTAGCATGAGATTGTGCACCGACTACCGACAGCTGAATAAAGTGACTATTAAGAACCGGTACCCATTACCGCGTATTGATGATTTGTTAGATCAGTTGAGGGGTGCCTGTGTATTTTCAAAGATTGATCTCCGGTCCGGATATCACCAGATTCGGATTAAACCGGAGGATGTACCTAAAACAGCTTTCCGATCCAGATATGGACATTTTGAATATCAAGTGATTCCTTTCGGGCTTACTAATGCCCCGGCGGTGTTCATGGACTATATGAACCGCATTTTCAAACCGTATTTGGATCAGTTCGTGATTGTATTTATTGATGACATCTTAATCTATTCTAAGAGTAAAGAGGAGCACATGGACCATTTGAGGACTGTGTTGCAGGTGTTGAAAGACAAGAAACTGTATGCTAAACCGTCTAAGTGTGAATTCTGGTTGTCTGAGGTGCAATTTTTGGGTCATGTTATTTCTGCAAGTGGTGTTGCAGTGGATCCAAGCAAGATTGAAGCGGTGAGTGACTGGGAACGACCTAAGACTGTGACTGAAATTAGAAGTTTTCTGGGGCTTGCTGGCTATTATCGCCGATTTATTCAGGGATTTTCTGCAATGGTTCTACCGTTGACTCGATTGACGCGAAAGGATACTCCTTTTGTGTGGACCCAGGAATGTGAGGACTGTTTTCTGCTACTGAAAGAGAAATTGACTACTGCTCCGGTGTTGACTCTACCTGATCCGGAGGGTGAGTTTGTGCTATATTGTGATGCTTCTAAGAAAGGTTTAGGGAGCGTGTTGATGCAGGAAGGAAAAGTTATTGCATATGCGTCTAGGCAGTTGAGGCCACATGAAGAAAATTATCCGACGCACGACTTAGAATTGGCTGCTATTGTTTTTGCCTTGAAAATTTGGAGGCATTTTCTGTATGGGATGAAATTTGCTGTGTTCAGCGACCATAAAAGCTTGAAATATTTATTTGATCAGAAGGAGCTGAATATGAGGCAGCGTAGATGGGTTGAATTCTTGAAAGATTATGATTTTGAGCTGAAATACCACCCGGGAAAGGCCAATGTTGTGGCAGATGCATTGAGTAGGAAGTCTGTGAATTTATCTCATATGATGATGTGGGATAATGAAGTGATTGAGCAATTCCGTGATATGAAAATAACGGATTTCTTTGCAGGAAGAATGTGTGATATGGAGTTGACTCGGATTGAGAACGAGCTGCACGAAAAGATTAAAGAGACTCAGATTCGCAATGAAAGTATAAAGTATTTGAAAGGCCAGAGTGGCATATCTGTTAATGAACAAGGGTTGCTATTATATCAGGGCAGGATTGTTGTGCCCAAGGAACTTGCAGAGGAAGTTATGACTGAGGCCCATAAGGGTCAATATTCTATCCACCCAGGTGCCACAAAGATGTACCAAGATTTGAAAGTTAAGTTCTGGTGGCCTGGGATGAAAAGGGATGTTGCTGAGTACGTGTCTAAGTGCTTGGTGTGTCAGAAAGTGAAAATAGAGCATCAGAAACCTGCTGGATTACTTCAGCCGCTGGATATACCTGAATGGAAATGGGAAAGTATTTCTATGGATTTTGTTGTTGGATTGCCGAGAACTCAAGCTGGTTATGATTCGATTTGGGTTATTGTGGACCGACTTACGAAGTCTGCACATTTTCTACCAGTACGTGTGGATTACACCACAGAGAAGTTGGCTACACTTTATGTGAAGGAGATTGTTAGACTCCATGGGATACCGATTAGCATTGTGAGTGATCGGGACCCGAAGTTTACTTCACGATTTTGGGGAGCTTTGCAGCAGGCTTTTGGCACTCAGCTCCGGCTGAGCACTGCTTATCACCCGCAGACTGATGGTCAGACTGAGAGGACCATACAGACACTTGAGGATATGCTGAGAGCATGCACACTGGAACAGGGTAATGCTTGGGATAAGTACTTACCACTGGTGGAGTTTTCTTATAATAACAGTTTTCATTCCAGTCTGGGTATGGCACCATATGAGGTTTTGTATGGCAGGAGGTGTCGTACGCCCACTTGTTGGACTGAGGTAGGCGATAAGGAAAGATTTGGTCCGGATTTTGTGCAAGAAACGACAGTGCAGATTGAAATGATTAGAGAAAAATTGAAACAGGCACAGAATCGGCAGAAGAGCTACTATGACGATAAGCATAGACCGCTGGAATTTGAGGAAGGTGACCATGTTTTCGTACGTTTGTCGCCGGTCACAGGTGTTGGCCGTGCGTTGGGTGTGAGGAAGCTGAGTCCACGTTTCATTGGGCCATATCAGATTATGAAAAGAGTAGGATTGGTGGCCTATCAGCTTGCCTTACCCCCGCAGTTATCTAATCTGCATGATGTGTTTCATGTGTCGCAGTTGCGACGTTATGTTCCGGACGAGTCACATGTTGTGATGCCGGATAATATTGAAATCAGGGAGAACTTGAAGACTCCCATCGGTCCTATTGCAGTTTTGGATCGCAGTGAAAAGCGATTGAGGAGTAAAGTGATTCCCATGCTGAAGATTCAGTGGGAAGGCCGCACACCTGAGGAGGCTACTTGGGAGCGGGAGGACGAGATTCTCCGGCTGTATCCTGAGTTAGTGAGCAGGTATGATTTAATTTTGCGGACAAAATTTCAAAAAGGTGGGGTGAATATAACACCTCAAATATTTAAATGTGTATTTTAATGTTATTTTGTGAAATGAAAGTGGATGGATTAGTGAAAATCCAAGGATTATGGCCAAAAAGGGCAAAAAGGGCAAAATGGTAATTTGCCAACCGTGTGTTAAGAGGCTTAAATATTGAGTTAGAGATTTCAAATGACAAAAGTAAGGTTGGAAATGGAATCAGGGCGAAAAATTGAGTAAATAGGCAAATTTGAGAAAAATCGATGAATAGTGATTTTTAAGTGTTAAAATACTGAGTTGTGAGTGTACCGATAGGTGTGAAATTTTTATCATTGTTTTGGAGAAAGAAAAATATGTTATGGACTGGAAAAATATTTAGATTAAGGATTTGTGATCGGAAATTTTATTGGAGTTAAAGTTAGATCGCGTGTGGGACCCGTGTGACCGAAGTCACTTGGCCCCACCTCCCTTTTTCTTCTTCTTTTCCTTCTTTCTTCTCCATTCCCGTGCGCACCTACAGAGGAAAAGAGAGCAAAAACCTCCATTCTCCATTTTCTTGCCATTTCTTCGTTTCTCCACCGAATCGCTTGGTTTTGGTGTTGAAATCTATCGTAAACAACCTTCCAAAGCCATTGGTAGCATCTAGAAGCCTTGAATCCACCTCTTTGGCCACGTTTTTGGCAAACTCAGAATCGACCCATAGGAGTTCTTGATGATTTCTTGGAGTTTTGAGCTTCAAATGGTTTAGTGGAGCCTTGGTGGTGATCATACTACCCATTGTAAGTATATTTGTGGTCTTTTGATAGTTGATTCCATAGATCTATGAAAATGTGTTCAAACCTTTGATTTTAGATGTGTGATGATAGAGAGCCCAAATGCAAAAATGCTATTAGATGAAAAGGCCTTAGAATCATGTTTGTAAGCTAGAAATGCTATGTTAAATTTTGGTGAAAAATCTAGGTTTTTTAACTTAGAGAATTTTGAGGAATTTTGATGAAAAATGAGTTTTTGTGTAATTGGGATTTGATGATTGTTGTAGGGTGCCTCACACGGTTGGATTTGAGAAAAGTTAAATTGGAGCATACGTTTGGAACGGATTGCTAAGGATTAAGGTAAACTCTTGGAACTTGGGTTTAATCCCTAGTGAGCTCCACCACGCCTAGAGGAAGGTTGTGGTTGGATGATGTAGTTATGACATGGTGTGTTTGTGTGCTTGTATGCATATTGCTTGTGTTGTGTGAAAATTGTTTGGTCACTGGCCAGTTGACGTGTGTTGGGTTTGGACATCCGCTGGAACATTTCGATGGCGAAATACCAGTTGGAATGCCATGGGGTCGACTCATGGGAGCGACACCAGGATGAGCCAAACGGGGGACATCCGCCGGATAGGTCTCTTGAGGAGTTCCGGTTGGGTTGGCCATGGAGTTTTCTCAACCATGGGAGAAGCTCTAGGATTGTCTCGGGAGTTATATGATGGAGTCCTTGAACATGAATCCATGAGTGGATGTTCTTGGGTGTCTCCAGGTGGATGGTGATATTGTTTTACTTGCATAGCATATTATGTCATTTTGATACATTTTAGTGAGCCATGGAGTGGAGAGAGCCTCTAGCTCCATTGGTTTACTGAGATATATCCGTATATCTCACCCCGTGTTTGGGGGACCACATTTCAGGTCACTATGAGCCGGGAGGAGCTTCGGGCAAGAAGCCCGTGTAGTGGACGTTGGATTGGCATGCGGTGCATATGGATTGCATGGCTTTTTGGAGGAGTTTATGGAGTGCACATAGCATACCATTAGTATTTTGAGACTTAGGTCATGAACATATTGCATGATGTCATTTTCCATGCTTTTGTTAGTGTTCATGGTCATATGCTAAGTCTTGTTTATGTTTTATTATTCATGGCTTGGATAACTGTATATTTTGAGTGAGCATGGGACTTGTCCATTGCCACATTCATAGCCTTGAAGTCTTGATGTGTATTGTTGTAAAAATGGTCCATATGTACATGTAAATGGCCATTATTTGAGAATGATGTAATTGATGTTAAACTTAAGGAAAATGCATGATGGAAGGGCCTAGAGCCAACATTAGGACATGATTATGTGTTATGTGGAGTACCAAGGGGTTAGGGATGGATTACACACCCTTTTTGGGGCTCAAAACAGCTGTAATCTGTCATTTTGCTGCATAGTAATCGATTACCCAAGCATGGTAATCGATTACCATGCAACAGGGGACGAAAAATTGGCTACTGTCTTCACTGGTAATCGATTACTGGCCTTGGTAATCGATTACCATGTGAGGTAATCGATTACCCAAGGTTGGTAATCGATTACCAGAACAGAGGATGAAGGATTTTGGCTACTGCCTCATGTTTGACAGGTGGTAATCGATTACCACCCACTGGTAATCGATTACCACAGTGTAAATTTTGAAAATTCAGGTTTTTCTTGACTTAAAGAAAGGGGCATAACTTGATGGGTAGAACTCCAAATGATACGTGGTTTGAAACCACGCGTAGACAACGTAAAGGACTACAACTTGGTAAAAGATGAGAGTAAGATGGTGAGTTTAAATGAAATGAATAAAAAGAATGATCTATGATGTTAGAAAGTGTATGATTCCGCAAATGGCATTTACAATTATAGTATGGTTTTAATTGATTACGGAAAATGTATTTATGAAAAAGAAAAGGAATATGTTAAAAGAAAAATTTGCCCGTAATTTAATTAACCAAATCACTGTGTTCATCAACAACTTGGCTTTGACTACAATGAAACCTTTTCTCCTGTTGTTAAACCTATTACTGTTCGGATCATACTTACTTTGGCCTTGTCTCATGGATGGCCTTTGAAGCAACTTGATGTTAATAATGCCTTTCTCAATGGGGAGCTTTTAGAAGAGGTTTACATGACTCAACCTCCTGGCTTTGAGGTTTCTGATAGATCTCTGGTGTGCAAGCTTAACAAAGCTATCTATGGTCTCAAACAAGCTCCTAGAGCATGGTTTGAGAAATTTCAGTCAGCTCTTCACCAACTTGGTTTTGTTTCCAGCAAATGTGACCCTTCTCTCTTCATTCTTCGAACAGGTGGACATTGCATTTATATCTTAGTCTATGTAGATGATATTATCATTACTGGAAGTAGCCCTGATCTCATTCAGCATCTTACAAATCAATTGAACTCCAAGTTTGCTCTAAAACAGCTTGGCAACCTAGACTACTTTCTTGGCATTGAAGTCAAGTCTCTTTCCAATGGAAGACTGTTTTTATCTCAGTCCAAATACATTAAGGATGTGCTGCATAAGGCTGGTATGGCAGACTCAAAAAGCATTTCCTCTCCCATGCCAAGTGGGTGTCGACTCAGCAAACATGGAGCAAATTATGTTCCTGATCCCTCACTCTACAGATCAGTTGTAGGTGCTCTACAATATGCAACACTAACTAGACCTGAAATTGCTTTCAGTGTCAACAAAGTGTGCCAATTTCTCTCTCAGCCACTTGAAGATCATTGGAAGATTGTTAAAAGGATTCTTCGATACCTCAAAGGCACTATTTCTTTTGGTCTGCTATTTCATCCTCCATCAAGACTACATCCCCTCTCTCTTATAGCCTTTTGTGATGCTGACTGGGGTTCTGATCCTGATGACAGACGATCCACTTCAGGTGCTTGTGTATTTTTGGGATCCAATCCTATTTCTTGGTGGGCTAAGAAACAATCTCTAGTTGCTCGTTCGAGTGCTGAGGCTGAGTATCGCAGTTTGGCTCACACTGCTGCTGAGATTCTCTGGGTTCAGTCTTTGTTAAAGGAACTGCAAGTTCCTACCAAGGTTCCAGTTATCTACTGTGATAATCAAAGCACGGTTGCTCTAGCTCACAATCCTGTTCTTCACTCCAGAACAAAGCACATGGAGCTGGATGTATTCTTTGTTAGAGAGAAGGTTCTTGCCAAGTCTCTTGTTGTTCAGCACATTCCTGGTCTTCTACAAGTTGCAGATACCTTCACCAAACCTTTGTCTGTCACTCGTTTCAGTGAACTCAGGGACAAACTTAAGGTGTTTGATTATACTTTACTTCTGCATCCTCCTTAAGTTTGAAGGGAGACTATCAGTGTTTTCTTCATCAGTTTCTCAGTTTTTCTCAACTGCTTCTGGTGTCTTCCCCCCATGAGCTTGAGGGGAGAATATTAGAATATATGAGCTCTCTGCTCATGGTGGTGCTTAGCTCATGGTGGTGCTTCCTTGAAACAGTTGCAGCTCAACAGTTTTCTGTTTCTCTAACAGCATCAGTTCCAACCTCTTCCTTACTTCACGGATTCTGTTGGATCACCACCTACTGATCACTTACTCTTTCCTTTCTTTTATCTTGTAATATAAAAGTCAGTGGACTCTCATCTTGTAAATAGTTAAGCATAATATCATGATTAAAGTTCTCTTCTTCTTTCTGTTTTCTCTCTTTGCTCTTCTTCTACATAGCTTTGTTTACTACTGAGTAGGATGAATCAAAAGGGACATGAAATAGGTACAAATCCACTGCAAATGCAATTTAAGTTTAATAGTGGTCCAACAACAAATTAGAAACACCCCATTTGGATTTTCTGAAGAGGGTATATGACCTACTACAGTTCTGCAATCTCCCATATGCATGCAGATTTATTGACCCCACCATGCTATATATTTCCCCCTTGAAATATAGTCTTATTATCACGTAATGTTATGAGGTTATCCAGTTCTAGGTGTGACAATCCAAGGTCCGATACCCATTAAACTTGTAGCTGGAAGATTATCGAGTATATAAAGTATACCGAAATAATAGTAAACCAAAACTAGTCCTTTAATTTCTTGTCCTTAAATTGATGGCTTGTATGCGTACCGCAGAGAAAAGTCACGACTCATAGATTATGAAGAACCATGTGAACGTCCACAATCTTCTCAGCTGTCTTTACATTAATTTGTTGAATATTTTCTAAAGGAAAACTCAAGAAATAATTAATCAATTTGCCATCAAAGTCCCTTCATTCGCATGTAGCATAGAAACACGTGCAAAAATAAAACTCTTCTTGCCTATAATATTTAGTAGTGGATGAATAAGATACACGGCATGTTCGCTTTTTTTTGCATTTACGGCAGTGGACATATAAGTTATTTGTAGTAAGCTTAATACGACATCATTTTGGACGGAAATCATGGTGTTTTTGTAATTTTAATTTTTTTCAGGGTTATAATAGTCTTAATTTTTATAATTTTTTAAGATTTCAATATCAAACGACATCGTTTTGGGAATAAATGCAGATACTTTATTTGCATTATCTGCATAAACTAGTGAATTACCCGTTCGATGCCCGGGGGAAAAAGAATAAAACATTTGTCGTCCGTCATGGTTGGTTAATTGCACTGCAAATCTTATATTTATAAAATTTTGGGTTGCTATCTTGTTCTATATTTCAGGTGGAAAAAATCACAGCATTGACACATAACTTTGCAAATATTAACCATAAATAAAAATCTGCTATCGTGAGTGATTAATATTTTACAAATCAAATATAGGTATCTACTCAATGAGTTATGGAAAAAAAATAAATACGCCATAGTAGACTATATTAAAATGAGGATGGCTAAAAAAGGAAAAATGCATCCAACTTATTATTAACTATAACAACCACTAATAAAATCAAGTTAATAAACAGACCAAGCAAATATGAAATTAAAATATCAGCTTGTACCTATAATAAGAAAACGCTATTAATTCAGTGTCATTCTGTAGCAATTATTGGAGGGATGAGGTCAACACATACCAGACATGTGATTTCCTATGTTTATGCATTACCAGGGACATCCTCTTCTACCATCATATTTATGCCTACGATACAAAATGCAAATGCTCATTAAATAAATTACGCTAATATATTAACACCCAGAAGTAATGGTCTCAAAAAAAAAAATGTGTTACTTTTTTTTTAGAACCCAAAAAACGTTATCTGAAAGGGATTTGAAAGCAAATTAATCAAATGGTCATGTATGAGTCATATTTTTTGCTTACATTTGAACAAATATGTCTAAACAACATCAAATCAATACACATCTAAAAACTTGTAATGATATAAAGAACCCACAAAGATAAATTTTTAAAAATAACAACATACATTCGAGTCCACCAAAGAATTAAAGAATGAGGTGACAATAGCTTCGCTGCTTCAAACACTAAAACTTGATATTTTGGCTCATTATATGACTCCAAATTGTTTTTTTTATGTTGACCTTAAATAATATGGATTTTTCATTAAGAATGTTAAATTTTCTTGGATAATGTTCTAAATTAGAACCCTACATAAAAAACTCCTTCAAGATTAAGTAAAACTCGTGCGATGCACGGAGAAAAATATCTGTTTGTCTGTCCCGTAAAAATTAATGCAAATCATAAAAGTATATCTCTGTATTTTTTTAAAATCAATACTGTTAGCTACCTAACTCTAACTTTTTGTACATATAGAGTTGGCAAATTTTTGAGTTATTAAGTTTAATATAAAAGAAAAAGAGCAAAATTTTAATTTAAATACAAAATAATTTTAGCGGGCTAGTCCTCCGGACCGACTCTACTTTGCAACCTCTAATTGTCAGCATTATATACCAGCATGTAATAAGTTTTTATATTTATCCACACGAAAAAGTTTTTATATTTGCATCGAGGTTCTTATATTTTATCTCAGAGATGGACATTCATTGATTACAATCAGATTTATAAAATAATAATAAAAAATTATTTTTTGCAAGGATTTGTGTCGTTAGTATTTGGAGATTTACAAATTTGTATTTACAAAAATTAAAATCAGATTTAGGAATTTAATTAAAAAAGAAGAAGGATGAAATTTTAATTTAATTACAAAAATGTGTTAATGGGTCTGCCCTCCGGGCCGAGCCCAGTTTGCCTCATCTAACTATCAGCATGCAATAGATTTTTATATTTATCCACAAAAGGTTCTTATAGTCACATTTACGTTTTTATATTTTATCTCAGAGATGGACTTTCGTGTATTACAATCAGATTTAAAAAATAATAACAAATAATTATTTTTTGCAAGGATTTGCGTTGTTTGTATTTGAAATTTTACAAATTTGTATTTACAAAAATAAAAATCAGATTTAGAAATTTAATTATAAAAGAAAAAAGATAAAATTTTAATTTAATTATAAAAATGTGTTGGACGGCCGGCCCTGCGAGCCGAGCCCAGTTTGCCACCTCTAACTATTAACATTTAATAGGTTTTTATATTTATTCAAAAAAATGGCTCTTATAATTGCGTCTAGGATTTTATATTTTATCTCAGAGATGAACTTTCATTTATTACAATCAGATTTATAAAATAATTATTTTTTTGCAAGGATTTGTGTCGTTAGTATTTGGAATTTTATAAATTTATATTAAAAAAATTGAAATCTGAATTAGGAATTTATTTATAAAAAAAGGATAGTGAAATTTTAATTTAATTATTAAAACTTGTTTGCAGGCGGGGCGTGCAGGCCCTCTTGGCCAAGCCCAGTATGCAACCTTTAACTATCAGCTTTTTATGTAAATAATTATATTTTTGTAAGGATTTGTTACATTAGTATTTTGAATTTTACAAATTTATATTTACAAAAATTAAAATCAAATTTAGGAATTTAATTATAAAAAAAAAGGATGAAACTTTAATTTAATTATAAAAATGTGTTCGTGGGTCGGCCCTTCGGGTCGAGCCCAGTTTGCCACCTCTAACTATCAGCATCCAATAGATTTTGGGTTTTTATTTTATCCTTTAACATTACACAATAAACTTTCCTACACACACAACATTTATTGGGCCCGCACATTTTAAAACAAAAAAGAAAAGAAAAAAATATGGCACGCAAAACTAATCTCTATAACATTGCACATCACTTTTCCTACAACATAATAAACATAAAAACCATAGATTTTTACATTTATCCACACACAAAAGTTCTTATCGTCACATTTAAGTTTTTTTATTTTATTTCAAAGATGGACTTTCATTTATTACAATTATATTTAAAAAAATAATAATAAATAATTTTTTTTTTCAATGATTGTGTCGTTTGTATTTAAAATTTTGCAAATTTGTATTTACAAAAATCAAAATCAGATTTTGGAATTTAATTATGAAAGAAGAACGATGAAATTTTAATTTAGTTATAAAAATGTCTTGGAGTGCCGACCCTCCGCGTCGAACCCAGATTGCCACCTCTAACTATTAGTATGTAATAAGTTTTTATATTTATCCACACAAAAATACTCTTATAGTTGCGTCTAGGTTTTTATATTTTATCTGAGAAATGAACTTTCAATTATTACAAATAGATTTATAAAATAATAATAAATAATTATTTTTTTGCAAGAATTTGTATCGTTATTATTTGAAATTTTATAAATTCTTATTTACAAAAATTGAAATCTGAATTAGGAAATTATTATAAAAAAATGATATTCCAATTTTAATTTAATTATAAAAACGTGTTGGCAGGCGGGGTGGGCAGGCCCTCTGTGCCAAGCCCAGTTTGCAACCTCTAACTATGAACATCTTTATATTTTTTGTTTTATCTAAAATTTATATTAAAATTCAAATTTATTATATATATATATATATATATATATATATATATATATATCCTTTTCCCATTATAAAAACATTAAATTCTGAACTCTTTTTTCACTTATCAAGTTCAAAATTCAAATTTAAAAAATTTGAATTTTAAATGTTAAATAAATTTCCACCCAATAAACATAATAATTAATATTATTAATAGGTTTAATGATTTTCCATACAGGAAGTAATGGAAGACATGCATAGAAGGATGTGCACATTTTTCCAAGTAATGATTTTTAGTTTTCATTTATGACATAAGAAATTGTGTTTTCTTTTACTCTTACATCAAAAGAATGAAAGTTTAATTCCTTTCTTATATATTAAACTAAAACTCGTATTGTTATAGTGATTAAATTTTATTTTATTTTTTTATAGAATGATAAATGTGATTTTTTATTTTTTAATTAAATTCTTTTATTTTCATTGTGCATATTTTTTTAATTTGTAACACAAATATAATGAACAAATATGAGTTGATACAAAAAGTATTCTACTAAAACGAATGTTTTGTGAATTGAATTGAATTTCATTTAATATAATCAAATATTTTGGTATTAATTAGACATATTTTTGCAAAATTTAATTTTTTTCTCTTTTAATTTATAATTTTTATATTTTTAAATTGGTTATACATATATATTTAAAATATTTATGTTAAAAAGATACTTGTGTGGAAATGTTTTTCTCTTTTTGTATTACTTTTTAAAGTTAAAATTTTAATTTATTTAAGGTATAAATATGTCATTTCTAATTTTTTCATTTAAATTTAGATTTTTAGTTATTTTTTATCAACTATACATATTTTTTATAAATTTTAAATGATTTTTTTAATATATAATTTAACACATTAAATTTAATTTTACTATATATATATATTTTCACTACCGAATCATTTATGCGGAATTCTTTTTTCACCTATCAAGTTAAAAATTCAAATTTAAAATGTTTGAATTTTGAAATATTAAATATGTTTTCACCCAATAGACATAATAACAAATATTATTAATAGATTTGACAATTTTCCATACTAAAAGTAGTGGGAAACATGCATAGAAGGTTGTGTATATTTTCCATGAAATGATGAGTTTTTCATTTTCAAGTAACATTGGTAATGCACCTTTCACTTTCCAACAGAATAATTAAAAAACCTTACAATTCCAATATAGAAATGATAATCGGAAATTAATTTGATGTCTGCCACTAACACTTTAATTTTGAAATTTAATTTACTTAAAACTTAATTTTTAGTTATTTATTTATTTTCAAAATCGGCAAGTAAGTGAGAACACACAGGAGACAGAAGATTAAGCGTCTAAATGGTTTGAAGATTATAAGAAAATATCAAATGATGAGTTTTCCATTTTCAAGTAACATTAGTAAAGAACCTTCCATCTTCCAATATAACAATTAAAAATCTTACAGTTCCAATGTAAAAATGATAATGGGTCGTTAATTACATGTCTCCCACTAATTTCTTAATTTTGATTTTTGATTTAATTACAAACTTATTATGTAATTTTTTTTTAAATTGACATGCAAGTGTGAACACAAAGCAGAAATTGCATGAGAGCTTGACATATCAATTTTTTTGGTTCTCCTTTAAAGTATATAATAGATGAAAATTTAATACAGTTGTCTCCTGCTAAAAGATGTTAAACCCTTTTTCACACCTATATCAACTTCAAATTTTAAATTTAAAAAATGAAGTAGGATATTTATAACTTGTTTGCCATCAATTAATGCTAAACTCTTTTTGCACTAACTATTTAGTTTAAGTATTTTAAATTTCGAATTAAAATAAAATATTTTGCATTCATATGTGATTTTAAGTTCTATATCTCATATAAAAGCGTAATTAATGCTGAACTATTTTCTTTGGGTTTTTTAATTTTTTGATAAATATAAAATAAAACATTAAATATTTTTTTAAATGAGGGTTAACAATTTCATGTAGAAAATAGAGAAAATTTAATACAGTTGTCTCCCACTAAAAGATGTTAAATTCTTTTCCCACCTATATCAAATTCAAATTTCATAATTTCAAAAAAAAGTGAGATATTAATGAATATGTCTGCCACTAATTAATGTTGAATTCTTTTCTTTGGGTCTTTTAGTTTTTCGATAAATATGAAAAAAAGCATTAAATTATATTTTAAAAGAGGGTTAACAATTCCCATGTAGAAAATCGTAGAAATTTAATACAGTTGTCTCCCACTAAAAGATGTTAAATTTTTTTCACACCTATATCAACTTCAAATATTAAATTAAAAAAAGTGGGATAATAATGCATATGTCTGCCACTAATTAATGTTGAACTCTTTCACCGGGTCTTTTGGTTTTTCGGTAAATATGAAAAAAAAGCATTAAATATTTTTTAAAATGAGAGTTAACAATTCCCATATAGAAAATAATGAAAATTTAATACAATTATCTCCCACTAAAAGATGTTAAATTCCAAACTTAATCAAGTTTACAATAGAAATCCCAAACAATATCCCACATGATGCATTACTTGGATCGTATTTTTGGGTTGCATGTGTTTTATTTAATATATAATTTTTATAATTTTTCTTAAAAGCAAGCACCAACCGAACCAGTAGATGCTACA
>JAVKPL010004939.1:0-23466 GCA_032173675.1 Gastrolobium villosum | reverse complement strand
ACAAGGGGAAACGGCAGGAGTTTTTGAACTTTTCCTTTTTTTTTTTTTTTTTTGAACATCTTTTCCTTTTTTATTAGTTTGGTAGTTTAAATTTATTCTAAAAATAAAATATGGAAACATATCATAATTTTCCTAATATTGCGGTTCAAAATGTTTTTATACTAAGGAAATAAAAAATTTATTTCCTTAGTATAAAAACATTTTGAATCGCAATATTAGGAAAATTATGATATGTTTTCATATTTTATTTTTAGAATAGATTTAAACTACCAAATTAATCATAATTAAATTCATGCTGATCCGTTAGGCTTGAGATTGCTATAATCTTTACCTTTTTATTTTATTTTTCACAAAAATTAAAAGTGCATTTTTTTTCTTAAAAAAGAAAAACAAACAATAAATTTGTAATTTATATTTTTTTCCTGTATGATAAAAAAAATCCTTCACTATTTTTCGAATAATTTTTTTCTCCGTATTTTCACAAACTAATATATATACATTAATGTGCATTGATGGATGACTATAACAAGAGAGAAACAAAGTGTTGCTTCTTCGACACCTAATCAAAACCCACCGAATGCATTAATGCAAACTCCATTAGCATCAACAGATCCATTGAATTATTGAATTTATTTTTTTATTTTTTTTGGTAAGCTAAATTTATTTTTAACACAAACTCTGACACTCAATGTTTCTTATTTATATTTAGGATTATGTTTCTTTGTCAAACTTTTATTTGTGTACAGATCAATTTTTGTTATGTAGATTGATAATTAATTAGTTAAAAAAATTTGCTATGTAAAACTTTTACATAAGCCTAGCATTGATATAATTGAACGTCGAAGTGTTATCGCAAGTAGTCAGATCCATTGTGCCAGGGAAGCACAACATTCATTACTTACACTGCGAACAACCTCAGCCCATGAAGCACTGTACCAACCCAAAGTCTTCAATCTTCAACCATGTGTGGTCTTGCCCAATCCATATTGGACTGATCTGATCACTTTTTATTTTTTATTTATTGGATAATGTTGAAATACATAATGGACTTTTTGGTCTTTGAATCCTTACTTGTTATGTCTATATTTGTGGGCTTTTTAAACTCTTTCGCTCTTTATTAATTAAAAAATAATCAATTTATTCTCGTTCTAAACCTATACACTAATCTGCCCCTATTTAATCAATTACAAAATTAAGTGTCAAAAAAATAGTGTAATCGATTATTAAAAAATTTTAATCATTATTAAATAGTGTTGATAACTTAGAATATCACATTATTTCCAGTTATATTGTCGTTTTAATCTATTTCTTTTTTCTTTTTTTGTCGTTTTAATCTATTTCGACAATACCCATGTGATTGTGTGTCCAAGTAACCCCTTTGTGTTTTCCTCTATAATCATTTATCCTATTTTTCCAGCCATCAGAAATAAAGTTATCTCCAGTGAGTTCAAAACAATATTATTTTGAGATGGAAATCAATGTATTTTTGTAATTATAATATATTGCAGGATTATATTAGTCTTTATCATTATAACTTTTTAATCTTATAACCCAAAACGACGTCGTTTTAAGCTTACTGGAGATAACATTATCTCCGGTGACTAGAGAAATACTTTTCTCTTTTTTAAATCACTTACCCTGATTTTTGTTTTGTTTTTTTAATCATTATCTCCTCTGTATTATTTTTATTGCTTACTGTGTCAAATATGATATATTTGCCAAAATTTTACTTGTGTTAGAGGTGAATTTGGATAAGAATTAATGTTGAAATAATAAATGATTAAAAAAATATAGATTATTCTGCATACGTTTATCTATCAATTTTAATATCGTTAGATTTTAATTTCATTCAACAATAAAGATCTATGAAATAAATAAATCATTTTACTCCTTTCTTTTTCCTCGTTGCCTTTCACCCTTTCTTCGTCCTCCTTTGGAAGATATCACACGAGAAGATGCTTTGGGGGTGTACAGTGCAGAACTTTGCATATCTTACGATGCATAAGAAGAAAAAACATTTTTTATACGCAATTGAAGACATAAAACATCAAACACCGGTGAAACAAAGTTGGGTATCGTGCCCACAAAAAGCTGACGGCTTCCCATCTTTGAAAATTGCATATTTGAAACAAAACCAGTAACGGTAAGCAACTTTTTATTCAAAAAAGGTAACGACAACTTAATTAGAGATATTGAGTTCGAGCCCAGGAAAAAAAAGATTCGGGAGAACCACCCCGAAAAGGTCCGATGATGCTTGATGGGGATTAGTTTTCGGTTATGGCCGGAGGATACCTTTGAATTTATTCAAAAAAAGTAACGGTAAGCAACTTTTTAACTTTTTTTTTAAAGTGAAAGTTATACTTACAAACTTTTATTTACAAACTACACTAAGTATATCGGTTATACTTCAATCGGGAGTGTATTACTAGTCATACTTAATATAATTTGTAAAAAAATATATTGTAAACGGATCCTTCCCCTTTTTTTAATTTATGTTAAAATTCACTTAAAATGAAACAAATTGAAGGCAACATATTACAAGAAGAAATTTTTGCAAATCAAAGTGACGTCTTCGTTGGAAGGGGAGGAAGGAAAGGATGGAAAGCTGCGGAAAAAAAAAAGGAGTAAAAAGATTTATTTTAAAGTGAATACCCTTTTGGTCCAGCAAATTTTACGATACCCGATTTAGTCCCTAAAACAAAAACAAAAAAGTCATTCGTGGTCTTTAGTTTTCTCAAATTAGGTTCACGTTAGTCATTCTATTAGTGGGGCTCCAACTCGTTACTAACATTTTTGACGTGTACCGTAAAGTTGCTGAGTTACGATGTCACAATCCACCCTGGACGAAAAACGACGTCATTGAGTACCTTCTCATTTTTTTTTTTTCCTTCTTCTTCTCTCCAATGCATGTTCTTTCACTTGTAGCACCAAAAGCTCAAAACTTAACCCAACATTGCCGGCAAAAAAATTTATTTATTGTAATTTAATTAAATAATTACGCATTTAATACAGTTTGGGAATATTTACAGATGTATTGCGCACTGAGACGCCCTTTTTGGGCGTCACATGTGAAGCCCAAAAGGGTCGTCTCATGTGCGCTTTTATAAATACCCCCATGTCCCTTTCACTCCTCACTCATTCACATCTCTCTAACCTCTCTCTAATGACGATTCGTAGCGAAGCTCTGCCGACTTAGGTAAGGTTGTAATACCTCCTATGTATACGTTTAAATTACGGTGGTAGTTAGTAATGCATGTTAGGATTGATCGTATATGACTGAGAAAATTAGGATAGTCACTTAGAAATTTTGTGCAATGCCATGAATGTTGTAATGATACTTCCCTTTTTTCGTTACGTAGTTATTATTATTAATATTTAATTATGCATTAGGGTTAAGCGTATTAATTAGTGATTTAGAAAATAGTGATAGCGACTTCGTAAATTTTGTATGTATGATGTTATTAACGCGAGAGTTTATTCATAATTTTATAGTCAGCTAAGATAGATTATTAATACATATTTATAAAGTTATTAGTGACCTAGGGTTAAGTAATCTGTAAGGCTTGCCTTGCACTCCGCAATCGGTAACAAAATCGGAAAGGCTTGCTAGTTCCTTCATGTCCTCCATTGCTTTCTGGGCCTGGTCAAAGTTTCTAACTTTGCACCAGCTATGCATGAAATGCAACTTTATCCACTGTTGACATTAACATCCATCGTTGGATTTATGTCTATAAAATGAGTTTTACTGTACTCTCTGTATGTTTTGTTTTCTTTCTAAATAAATGTTAAGAGTGGACATCTTGGTTACTATTGGCACAGTTGTGTATTAGATATATAATTTCAATTAATGTTGGCAAAGTTTCTAAATAAATGTTGGTTACTATGCAGATATTCAGAAACGAATTTTGGTCAGTGAAGTAGGATGCAAGCTTGTTTTGAAATAAGGAGGTAAAGGGTTGTTATTTCCTCATTATTGGGTTTTTGTTTTTGGTGGTGTTGCAATTTTTTGAGTCTTAATAAATTTTGTTATGCAGGCCTTACTCTTTCTTTTGATCTGGAGCACTTTGGGTTGCAATAAATTTCAAGATATCTTAGGTAACTACCGATATTTTATTCTTAAGAGTATTCTTAAGTAGTGATTGTCTAATTGAGAGGTGTCTTAATTTTGTACCCGTTGATTTAACCATTAAAAAGAACCACTACAGAATAACCATACTATTCGAAATCGACAACACATAAATTGAAAATGAAAAAGAAAGAAAGAGACAGAATATACATAGCAATTTACACTGGTTTACCCAATTTAGGTCACGTCCAGTTTGTCTGTACTATATTCACCTCACCGCCACTCGTTACAAGTCACTCGATTTACAAGCAAAATATAAATAGGATTAGAAAGCCCTAACAACAGCTTTTCATGGGCCCAAGCCCAAACTGCTAAGAAAATTACAATAAAACAGACATTCTCCCACATGATGAATGCTTCGCATGTTTGTTCAATCCCAATGCAGTTGTACACCATTCAAACTTCTCTAAAGTCACTGCCTTGGTCAGAAATCAACATTTTTGACCTTTATGTCAACCTTTTCCAGCAATACAACCTTGTCTTCAATCTTCTCTCTGATGAAGTGATACTGTATGCCGATATGCTTGGTCCTCGCATGGAAACCTGGGTTCTTAGCCAAGAAAATGCCTCTTTAATTTGATTGTCACACCCAACGATCATCTCTCCTTGTGCAAACCCAAGCTCTTTGCACAACCTCTGTAACCAAATAGCCTCCTTAACAGCATGTGTCAAGGCCATGTACCCAGCCTCTGTAGAAGATAAAGCAACAGTGCTCTGCCTCTTACTCATCCAACTGATACATCCGCCAAATGAAGAAATAACATATCCACTTGTAGACCTTCTATTATCAATGTCACATCCCCAATCACCATCCACAAAGCATCTCAGCTCTAATAATATTTGTCCCCTTGAGCCCTTCACGCTTTCATAGCATAACCCAAGGTTAGACGTACTATGAAGATAACGGAACACACGCTTCACAACCGTCCAATGCTCCTTTCCTGGCTTGGACATATACCTGCTCAATAGTTCCACTGCTTGAGCAATATCAGGTCGAGTACAAATAATGGCATACATCAGACTCCCAACTGCACTAGCATAAGGAACTGACGCCATCTCCTCTTTTTCTTCTTCAGTCTTGGGACACTGGTCAGCAGACAACTTAGAACCAGTAGACATGGGAGTCGACACAGGCTTGTAGTCAGTCATCTTGAATTTCTTCAGAACATCCTCTATATACTTTCGCTAACTTAACCATAATCTTCCTTTGTCACGCTCCCTCTTAATCTGTATACCCAAGATCACATTTGCAGCGCCCAGATCTTTCATTTCAAACTGCTTTGCTAGTAGTCCTTTAACAGTGCTAATCATCTTCAAACTGTTTCCAACGAGTAACATGTCGTCAACATACAAAGTTAGAATAACAAAGTCACCTTCTATCCTTTTCACATAAACACAGTGATCAGCATCACAGCGGTCAAAGTCAAGCTTCACCACATAAGTATCGAACTTCATGTACCACATCCTCGGGGATTGCTTCAGGCCATACAAAGATTTATTCAGCTTGCAGACTAGCTCTTCTTTGCCTCTTGCAATGAACCCCTCTGGTTGCTTCATGAAAATAACCTCCTCCAAATCACCATGCCATCTTCACATCCAGCTGCTCCACCTCTAGGTCATATGCAGCTGCTATAGACAAAACCAGTCTTATGAATTTAACTTTGCAACAGGTGAAAATACCTCACCATAATCAACCCCTCCTGTCTGAGAATATCCCTTTGCAACCAATCGAACCTTGTAGCGCTCAATCTCCCCCTTGGCACCAACCTTCTTCTTGAACACCCACTTGCAACCAATTATTTTTCCGCTTAGCTTTTGTAGAGAAAAAATAAATATTAATTAAAATTCTAATTTATTGAAAAAATGATAAAATCAATAGGTAGAATAATCTATAAAAAAACATAAAGAGTTAAATTCTTGACAAAAACCACGTAAATGCTAAACTGAGAGAGGTTTGAATTGATCCATTGCTCTCTCTCTCTCTCAATCTCAACTCTTCTTCCCAACTCTTACCAAACACCAACTCCAACTTTGAAACTAATGACTCAATTTCAACATGAGAACTACCACTTCATCATTCAAAGAATTGATCAACGCTGCCAAATCCATTGGTCATCTCAAACAAACCCAAGCTCTGTTTCTCAAACTCCTCACTCACCAACCACCCCATTACTACCAATACTTCTTGGGTAGTCTGCTACTCCAGGTTCTACACTTTTCCCGCGAAAAATCCAATCTTTTCTATGCCCACCAACTGTTTGACACAATGCCAAACTGCCCCAATGGCTTTCTCTGGACCTCCCTTATTCGTGCGTTCCTATTCCATCATACCCATTTGCGCCATTGCATTTCTACCTACGCTAGAATGCACCAAAATGGGGTTTTGCCATCTGGGTTCACCTTCCCCGCAGTTCTCACTGCGTGCGGGCGAGTCCCTGCCATGTTTGAAGGAAAACAAGTGCATGCAAGGGTGGTGCAGTCAGGTTTTCTTGGAAACAAGTTTGTGCAAACTGCACTCCTAGACATGTACGCGAAATTCGGCTGTGTTTGTGATGCACGCCATGTGTTTGATGGAATGAATGATAGAGATGTTGTTGCCTGGACGGCGATGATTTGTGGGTATTCCAAGGTGGGAATGATGGTTGATGCACGGTGGCTCTTTGATAACATGGGGGAACGGAATTCTTTTACTTGGACTACTATGGTTGCTGGATATGCAAATTGTGGTGATATGAAAGCTGCCAAGGAATTGTATGATGTCATGAATGACAAGCATGAGGTTACATGGATTTCAATGATAGCTGGTTATGGAAAGTTGGGTAACGTGAGTGAAGCCAGAAGAGTATTTGATGGAATACCAGTGCCACAGAATGCATCAACTTGTGCAGCAATGGTGGCTTGTTATGCCCAAAATGGATATGCAAAGGAAGCTATTGACATGTATAATAAAATGAGACAAGCAAAGACTAAAATCACAGAGGTCGCAATGGTGGGTGCTATGTCAGCTTGTGCACAACTTCGGGATATTAATATGTCAAACACTTTAACAGACCATCTCGAGGAGGGTTGCTGTGGTAAGTCCTTCCACTATTGGTTTTCTGTAGTTTAATATTTTGCCAATTCAAAATCTTTAGGTTAAAAATGCTTGGTACTAACCTTTGTCCTTTTGTTTGGTTGGAACCCATTGTTCTTTTTTCTCAGATAGGACGCATATTGTTTCCAATGCATTGATCCACATGCACTCAAAATGTGGAAATATTAACTTAGCATGGAGGGAATTCGGTACACTTAGATACAGAGATGTATATAATTACAGTGCAATGATCTCGGCCTTTGCGGAGCACGGGAAATCACAAGATGCTATAGATCTTTTCATAAAGATGCAAAAGGAAGGATTAAAGCCAAACCAAGTTACATTTGTAGGTGTACTCAATGCATGTAGCTCTTCAGGTCTTATTGAAGAAGGTTGTAGGTTTTTCCAGATTATGACTGAGGTATTCGGCATCAAGCCCTTACCTGAGCACTATGCTTGCATAGTTGATCTCCTTGGGAGGGCCGGGCAACTGGAAAGGGCATACAGTCTCTTAAAGGAGAATGCAACTAGTGCTGATGCAACAACTTGGGGTTCTTTATTAGCAGCTTGCAGGGTTTATGGTGATGTGGAATTGGGCGAGACTGCAGCCAGACATCTCTTTGAGATTGACCCTGAGGATTCTGGAACTTATGTGCTTCTAGCAAACACTTACGCATTGAAGGATAAATGGGAGTGTGCAGAAGAAGTTAAGAAGTTGATGATCAGAAAGGGAATGAAAAAACCTTCGGGGTATAGTTGGATACAAAGAGAGATCAGGGGACCGTATAAAGAAGCCGCACTTTGATTGTTTAATTGCAGCCAGTCAAATATCTTCTTTCAATCAATATAATGATATTCTCCTGATAACTTTCAGTCCGGGAAAACATTGCAGATCATTCGTTGTTGCCTTTATGTTCAAAGTTTTCAATGATCTTTCCGTCTCGAGGGGATTAGTCCTTGGCTTTCGGTTGGGGGGATATCCTTGGAACAATTTCCAAAAAAAAAAAGTTTTCAATTATCATGGCATGAGCTTTAAAATTTCCAGCTTTGTTCCCTGGGCCATGCTTATATATAAGATATCAATATCATCATGGGTGGATGCTGCAACCATTGAAATCATGAGCCTCCCACGTTGTGGAGTGCCTTACATCACCTGATAACACGTCCATAAACGTAATGGGTTGGTTATGGTTGCAAACTATAGCTTCTTCCCATGATCACCAAGATGGCAAGGCTCCAAGAAGGCTCTAACATACACATACAAATCAAGTGCTCAAGTGTTGAGCATGGATGTAGTGAGGCAAGCATGCGAGAGTGCCTTCAAAAGCTGGTCACAAGTCACTGACTTCACGTTCAGCAAAACTGAGGGTGAAGATGACACATCTGACATAGTGATATGGTTCCACGGCGGCAACCACGGCTATGGCTATCCCTTTGACGGGCCAAGGATAATGCTGGCTCACATGTTTGCACTGGAAGATGGGAGGCTGCACTATGATACAGATGAGGAGTGGACCACCAATCCAATAGGTTAACAGCATGTTGATTTGTGCAGGAGGGTTCCCCCTTGTGTAAGGAGGAGGTCCCCTCCCAGAAGGTGAAGGACACCAACAGCATGGATATTTCACAGAGGTTGGTTCAGCACATGCATGCAAGAGATGGGAGTGAAGGCTACAAAAGGGAGGACCAAAGCGTGCACAGGTATCCCTTCACCCATTATTCAATCAACAAGAGTACCCAGCCTTCGTTCTCAAACACCAAGTTTCTTTTCTGCAATTTTTAGTTGATTTGTATAATCATCTTCGCAGGAATTTTTGTTTTGTTATTATATATATATATATATATATATATATATATATATATATATATATATATATATATATATATATATATTGAAAAATAAAAAATTCAGTCACTGGACTGTCCAGTTAGTGAATTTTAACTATGTTCTCCCGCGAGAACATAGTTACATAGTGCAAAAATATTACAATGGCGTTCTTCAGGTGTTCTCCCGGGAGAACATAGTTATAATTTTACTATAACTGTGTTCTCACGGGAGAACATAGTGCACTGGACCGATTTTTACATCCACTCACTGTACACTCACTAAACCCTATATATATATATATATATATATATATATATATATATATCTGTAGACTGTTTTTGGTGTATGCTCATATCCATCACTATGACTGTAAGCTAAACATTTCCTAGATTGGGGGAACAAATATCCACCGCTAATTTTTGTGTTCTGATTGCTATATCTGTAATACGAGATTAATTCCAATTTGGTCAATGTTGGATTGTTTGTACTGTATGTTATTTGTCTTTGGCCATCATAAATAACTTCCAAGTCTTATTGATGAGAAACAATTGAAACTGTACTTAGCATTGTCCTTGTGCTGTTGGGTGAGAGATCACTCAATGGGTAGAGATTCAGTGATGAACTCTACCTCCATTTAACTAATTGAGCCTGCATTCTTGTGTGATTTGGTTGAATGTCTGCATAGACATATATCAAGCTATTAATCATATCTTAAAAAGTTGTTAAATTATGAATATCATTAGCATAAACCGATACAATTCAATCACATTGATCCTCACCAATTCACCAGTGCACTCAACGCCCAGAATTCCTAATCCCTCTCTCTCTCTCTCTTTCTCCAAATTACAACACACTTACCCTCGATACCATACCTTTGGCCTAGGATTCTAATCATATCCGCATCAAGACACCTTCACCACTGCTCTGGATAACAAAATACTAGTCCCCATCAATTTAACTGGACATCTCAGATTCAAGCACACACGCATGGACAATCAGCTTTTACAACAAACTACATAAACACTATTTGAAATTAACAATGGACACTGAATTACCCATAATTTTTCTCTCAGATAATAATGAACATCAATGCATTATTGAATAAGGATCTAGACGTGTCAAAATGACTGAGTATGATGATGGACTAACCTGAATAACTCTATCAAGCTTGTAGATTAGGATAAGAAATTTAATGCAAAAACTAATTTTGGCTTAATTTGTCTCAGCCTGATATGGGTTCATATAAGTTGAAAATTACCATAACCAATTCTTATAATTTTTAAGTTTATTATTTTTTTTAAGTATTTCAAAAATATATTTATCTTTTTTAAATAATAATTAATTATAATTTTTATAATATAAAGTAATTAATAGGGTTCCCTTCCCCAGACACTCACGAAGTGGGTATTTGAACTGGGTCGACCCTTTTAAAGTAATTAATAGGGCCAACTCAATAACCTACATCAAACTGGACTATAGGCCTATAATTTACTAACTGGGCCAACAAGGAACTGGGTTAATACAATCAAAGGTTAAGGCACATTCATCTAAAGAGCTTTCATGTGAGTTGATCTTACTCTTTGCAGTTTTGCATCTCTTTAACATGTTTAACAAAGCCAGAGCCCTTCTTCTTACGATGCACCTCATAAATCTTTCATGAGAGATGTTCTAACCCATAACCGATGTTGATGAATTTTGTGTGACCTTGTCTATCACTTCTTTAGTGTTCAGCTCTTCCTAAACATTTAGTAAATTGACTACTTTGATTTTTGTGTTTGGATATTGTAGGGTTCTAGATCTGAGGATAAGAAGGTAGTTAGAGAGAGAGAAGATTCAGAGAGAAAAGAAGGAAGAGAGAGTTGTCAAACATTTTCTATATTTTCTTCACACCCTCCCAAAGGGCTAAATAACCAATTCAGTTACACTTCATGCGTGACACATCACGTTTACAGATAATATCTACTAACAGAATTACTAGTAATCTTCTCTCTCCTTACTGGAAGTAATCCATTAAGTGGCTTGGATACTTCCTAATCCTTTTGGGCCTGTCACTCCTTGGCCCACTGATCGGATGCGCAACATCCCAGTCTCCTTCAGAAACAACTACGTCCGCGAGCTGGCTTGGCCCACTTGAAGAGTCCATTGGCCCACTTGTGTTGGCGGTGGGGAACTGATGAGGCATGTGAATTGTTGGAGGACAGCTGGAGTGCACTTGCGTGGGGATGGGGGCAAGGACACGTGACGCGTCAGAAGGCAGGTGCTGATTGGCTGGTTCAGGAGGCGCATTAATGCCGCGCTGTCCACCCCAACCACTCCTGTGTCTGGTCAAGTCAGTGCTGTGCCTCTGAAGCTGTGATTCTTCAGTCCCCTCCCATTCATTGTTCTGCATAGCGTAAGGTAAAGTCTTCACCTTTGAGATGCCTTTCCCAAATACCACCCGTTCATCCTCCCATGTAGACTCCTCCGGTGGCAACCCGTGCCATTGGACAAGGACTGGGAGGTGCATGGGTGGAGTGCTACTGATGTCTGTGGTGAGAGGATGGATCTGGTAGGAACCCTTGGAGACGAAAGGTCGTAGTAGGGAGACGTGAAACACAGGATGAACTCGAGACCCTTCAGGAAACCGCAGACGATACGCAACCGCTCCGATTCGTTCAACTATCTCGAAGGGACCGTAAAACCGAAGGCTCAGTTTATGTGAGGATCTCCTGTGGATAGTTAGTTGACGGTACGGTTGAAGACGTAAGAGAACTTTGTCACCAACCTGAAAGGTATGATCTTTTCGTTTCCGATCCGCTTGTGTCTTCATCAAAAGTTGTGCCTTGCGTAAGTTCTGTTTTAATGATGCTAGGGTGCGAGATCGTTGATGAAGGTTCAGATCCACCGCTTCCAGAGTTGTGGATCCCAGCGTATAAGATAATAAACAAGGTGGTGGCCGGCCATAGGTGGCCTGGAACGGTGTAGTTTGTGTGGATTGATTGTAGGCCGTATTATAATGAAACTCCGCCCAGCTGAGGAAACGAAGCCAAGTAGTCTGGTGATCGTGGACGAAACAACGGAGATATTGCTTAAGACTCCGGTTCACTCTCTCTGTCTGCCCATCAGACTGAGGGTGGTACGCCGACGAAAAATGAAGGGCCGTACCCTGCAGCTGAAAAAGTGTCCTCCAAAACTCACTCGTGAAGATCGGGTCGCGGTCGGAAACTATGGAATGGGGAAGGCCGTGAAGCTTTCCAACCGAGTCCCAAAACACCTGAGCGACCTTCGCCGCGGAGTATTTCGGTGGTAGTGCCACAAAATGAGCCCCCTTGGTCAGGCGATCAACGATAACCAGGATGGCAGTACACCCCCCCGAAAAAGGAGATGAGTGATAAAGTCCATAGACAGATCGGACCAAATTGCATCAGGAATTTGGAGGGGCTGCAGTAAACCATAAGGTAAATGATTCCTTGATTTAGTTTTCTGGCATATTTCACAATGCTTGATGTACTCCTGAACATCTTTCTTCATATTTTTCCAAGTGAAAGAGGCACTAATCCGGATGAGTGTGCGACGGACTCCTGCGTGGCCCCCGAGCTTGGACGAGTGGAACTGCTGGAGGAGGAGGGGAATCAACTCAGAACCCATCGGAACAAATACACGATGCCGATGAAACAACAACCCATTCTTGTGGGTCCACAACGGCCATTTCACTGGATTTGATTGTAATTCCTGTAAAATTGTGGTAGCATAGGCATCCTGCTGTAATTCGGACTGAATGATTGAATGGTATGTAGAGGTAGGACTGCTGAGTGCCATGAGAGTAGAAGGGTTGTCTCCAACGGACAACACGTCCGGCTGGCGGGAGAGAGCATCCGCCGCCGTATTTAATTTGCCCGGCTTATACTGTATAGAGTAATTGAATCCCAACAATTTCACAAGGAATTGTTGTTGCTCCGGGGTCTGTATCACTTGTGACATCAAGTGATGGAGACTGCGGTGGTCCGTCCATATGACAAACGGGGTACCCAACAAGTACTGGCGCCACTTGGCCACTGCCGAAGTAATGACATACATTTCACGGTAGTAGGTAGACTTGGATTGCATTAGTTTAGACAATTTGCGACTAAAAAAAGCAATGGGATGTTCCCGTTGTAATAAAACAGCTCCAATTCCCACTCCGGAAGCATCAGTTTCCAAGGTGAATGGAATGGAAAAATTGGGCAAGGCCAAAATGGGGGCATGGGTTAAAAGGTCCTTGAGAGCAGAGAAATCTAACTCAGCCTGGGAAGTCCAATGGAATGCATCCTTGGACAGTAAATCAGTAAGCGGTGCCGCAACTGAAGCATATCCTTTGATGAAACGTCTGTAATACCCAGATAAACACAAAAAAGCTCGTAATTGCGTGACAGACTGAGGTGTAGGCCACTCTTGAACAGCCAAAACCTTGGAGGGGTCCGGGGAAACTCCGGTGGCAGAAATGATATGCCCTAAAAATTGAATTTCTGTCGCAGCAAAAGAGCACTTAGATTGCTTAATAAAAAATTGATGAAGACTTAGAGTCTGTAATACCTGACGTAAGTGGTCTATGTGAGCCTGAAGAGAAGGACTATAAACCAAAATGTCATCAAAAAATATGACCACAAAACGGCGCAAGTAAGTGCTGAAAACATGGTTCATCGTTGCCTGGAATGTGGACGGTGCATTAGTCAAGCCAAATGGCATGACCAGAAATTCAAAATGACCGCTATGTGTTCTGAACGCGGTTTTATACACATCCGTGGGATTCATACGAATCTGATGATAACCGGAACGTAAGTCCAGTTTAGAAAAAATTTGAGCCCCATGTAGTTCATCCAACAACTCATCCACCGTAGGGATAGGAAATTTATCTGGGACCGTAATCCCATTAAGAGCTCTATAATCAACACAAAACCGCCATGTCCCATCTTTCTTCTTTACCAGCAAGACTAGGGAGCTAAAGGGAGAGTGGCTTGGACGAATCACCCCAGTAGCCAACATTTCAGTTACCAGCCGTTCAATTTCAGTTTTCTGGAAGTGAGGGTACCTATAAGGGCGCACTTGAACTGGTTTGGAATCTGGAAACAAATGTATGTGGTGGTTAGTGGTACGATCAGGTGGTAAGGCCTGGGGTGTGGCAAACAGGTCTTGAAATTGAATTAATAACTGCTGAACGGGTGTAGGCAAAGGAATTTGGACTGGTGTGGAAGAAGTAGGGCTGGTAGTAGTCAAGCACATGAAGGAGGAAGACACTGAGTTTTGGGCCACTAATTTGTGGAATTGGGCCTGGGTAATTTGAGTAGGATGAACAGTACGCTCACCCTGAAGGATTGTAGTGGAATCATTATGGGTGAAGGACATAGTCATTTGGGCATAATCTGTAATGATTGGCCCCAATGTTTCCAACCATTGAATACCCAAAACTACATCCGCTCCCTTGAGATCTAGGACAAACAAGTCCACGGTAAACAATTGAGACTGTAATAACAGAGCCACATTCTTACAAGCTGCCGTACAGTGTAACGTATCCCCATTTCCCACCTGGACTTGAAAGGGATGAACTCGGTGTAATAATAACCCAAGAAACAAGGCCATGCGGTTAGTGATAAAGTTATGGGTGCTTCCCCCATCTACCAAAATCTGAATGGTTTTACCCTTGATAGTGCCAGTGACTCGGAGAGATCTGGGACTACGATGACCGAAAAGAGCATTGTAACTTATTTCGGGGATACTCTCCTGTGGTGGGGTATCAGGCCGCGCTGTAACTGGACCTGGGTCAGGATCCTCCTCCTCGCCTTCCAGGTAGAGGAGAGCAGGGCGCCCTTTGCATTTATGACCGAAGGAAGATTTTTCATCACAATTGTAGAACAGGTTTTGCTCGCGTTTCTGTAGACGTTCCGCTTGGGTTAAACGGCGGATGGGAATAGCCGGGATAGGTGGTGGAGTGGTAAGGTTGGGCGGTATACTCTGAGGTGAACTGGGTTTATGGTTAGGTGGCCATGGACGTGAGGAGCGGTATTCAGTGGCTTGATCTTCAAAGACCCTAGCCAAGGAAAAGGCCTCATGGTAATCAGCTGGTCGGAGGGTAAGCACAGATCGGCGGATGTGTGGTTTGAGACCAGAAATGAAAATGCTACGAAGCAAAGGAGCAGATAAGCCAGGAACCTTACTGACCAATTTCTCAAATGCCGACTGGTAATCGAGAACCGAGCCAGTCTGGTGTATTTTTGCCAATGTTCCAGCAGGATCCTCGAACTCTGAGGGACCAAAATGACGATTCAAAGCCACACAAAAAGTGCGCCAGTCAGTCAGCATCCCGTTTTGGGCCGCACCATAGAACCAGCTAGCGGCAGGCTCATTTAAATGAAATGCTGCCAAATTCAACTGATCAGGCGGAGGAACCACGTAGAAAGCAAAATACCGCTCGACCGCGGTGATCCATGTGGTGGGATCGCCAGATGCAAAACGGGGAAAATCAAGCTTAACTTGACGTGTGCGAGCATTGTCAGACGCACCATTGGAAGATTGTCCCGGTCCAGAACCTAATAACCCACGATTAAGTCCTGATGAAAACGAGCTTGGGAGTCGCGGATGTTTTGTTGGGATTCATGCATTTGCATTTGTGAATCCTGCAAATCGAGATGTTGTTGGGCACGAACGATCTCAGCCGGCCTGGAACTGTTGTTCTAACATGTCCAGACGCTGCTGTAAATCCTTCATCCTTGTATTCTCAGCCATTAATGGGAGGAAGAGAGAATGAAAGCACCAAATTGTAGGGTTCTAGATCTGAGGATAAGAAGGTAGTTAGAGAGAGAGAAGATTCAGAGAGAAAAGAAGGAAGAGAGAGTTGTCAAACATTTTCTATATTTTCTTCACACCCTCCCAAAGGGCTAAATAACCAACTCAGTTACACTTCACGCGTGACACATCACGTTTACAGATAATATCTACTAACAGAATTACTAGTAATCTTCTCTCTCCTTACTGGAAGTAATCCATTAAGTGGCTTGGATACTTCCTAATCCTTTTGGGCCTGTCACTCCTTGGCCCACTGATCGGATGCGCAACAGATATACTTGATAAAAGTTGGCAGAACTGTTAGATTCCTAAAGCATGCAACCCACGTGAGAAAGATTTTGAACTGTGAAGTCACCATTTTGAAAAAGAATTTTCTTAACCATTACAACAAAAAATAATAATAACTTCATAATATTTTATATTTAGTGAGCCGCCAAATTTGAAAACAAAAGTGAATGGCATTCAACATCACGCTCAAGAGGTGATGTCCCGTTATTATCTTATCCTTGCTCATCAATTCATGTTATTGTCTGCTATAAAATATTGTTTGCAAACACTTCATACATAATACAATATTTCTCTGGAGTCATACATAAATAAATTATATAACGATGTTGCTCAGTAGGTCAACAAAGTAAGCGGCCAAATTTAGAATATTGTAATACTTTATAATATCCTCTAGCCACTCCACTATGTCTTTTCGTGGCCTCATGAGGTAATGTGAACCCATGATTTATTTAGAAAATAATTGAGATAATTTTACTTGACCTTCAGAGGATCCATTATTGAGATAATTTTACTTGACCTAGAGAGGATCCATTATACTATATATAAAATGGGAAATATGTTTCTCATGTTATATGAGACAAAATTGTCTCATGCAATACACAAAAATTGGGTGGAAACTCACTTTTTTCATTTTCTCTCTTTTCCTTAGTGGGTCTCTTCCACTTTTTTATGTGTTGCATGAGATAAGTTGTCTCGTGCAACATGATAAACATATTCCCCATATAAAGTAAGAATAATTTTTCTTAAAACATTAAACAATAGAATCTTATTAAAACTTATGAATATTTATAAAGGGAGATCATGAAAATTTATGAATACAATAGTCCAAAAAATGATGTCATATTTGACATGTAGACACATCTATACTTATGAAAGAAAGCAGAGGAACTTCAGGGTCATTTGCATCCAAACCAAACATCTCTTCCTCTGCAATTCAACCTTAACTAGCTAAATGGGTTCACTCCTAAATTACCTAAACACCACTGCTCTTGCAGTACTCCTTTCAATAATCTTTGTTAGAAAATATAATATAAATCATTAAAAAAGCCCTCATCCAATACCTTAAGGTTTTGGGTTGAAGTAGTTCTTCATATGGTATTAGAGCTTCAATGACCATCAAGTCACGGGTTTGATCCTCACCGCCCCCACTTTCAGGTGGAACTAAGAAAAAGCACAAGGCAGACCAAAAAATAAGCTTGTGCAGCACAAGGCAGACCAATAATGGGCTTGTCCTGTTGGTAAGAGGTATTTTGGTGCTACTGATGTTGCCAATCAAAGAGCTACAATCAAAACCATATCCAAGCCTTTCATATATATCTCTCTCCACCAGACCCTGCAATATATACACAACCGTTTTCTTAATCCTGAAACCCATTCAAATGGATTTAGTTCTAAATTACCTAAACACTACAATAATTGGACTCCTTTCTATAATCATCTTGTGTTTGTTCAAGTTGTATCGTCCCTCCACCAAAGTTGATCATAGCAGAGAGGCTCCAACAGTGGAAGGTGCATGGCCTATACTTGGTCACCTTCCACTGTTGAGTGGTTCAAATTCAAAGACACCCCATAGAACATTAGGTGCCATGGCTGATAAATATGGACCACTATTCACCATCAAGCTTGGTTCCACACCTACTTTGGTACTCAGCAATTGGGAAATGGCCAAAGAATGCTTCACCACAAACGACATGGCCGTTTCATCTCGACCAAAACTTGTTGCAATTGAACACTTGACTTACAACCAAGCCATGTTTGGTTTTGCACCCTATGGTCCTTATTAACTGCGTAAGGTTGCAACTCTAGAGATCCTCTCAAGTCGCAGAGTTGATCAACTACAAGATTTTCGTGTGTTGGAAGTTCAAACATCTATTAAAGAGCTCTTCAATGTTTGGTGCCAAAGAAAGAACGAGGGTGACTATGTGTTTGTGGATATGAAGCAGTGGTTTTCTCAGTTAACTTTCAACATGGTTCTTAGAATGGCCGTTAGGAAGAGATATTTTGGTTATGAGACTGGGGTTGATGAGAATGAAGGACAGAGATGTATAGAGGCTTTGAGAGAGTTCATGCGTTTGATGGGAGAATTCACTGTGGGAGATGCTATTCCTTATCTGAGATGGTTTGATTTCGGTGGCCATGAGAAGGCTATGAAGGAAACTGCAAAGGAATTGGATAGAATTTTAGGTGAGTGGTTAGAGGAGCATCGCAAGAACAGGACTTTGGGTGAAAAGGTTGATCGTGATCAAGATTTGATGGATGTGATGCTTTCAGTGCTTGATGGAACAACAATTCATGGGTTTGATGCCAATACCGTGATCAAAGCCACAATATTGGTATGTATATATATAGACTTAATTGAGTTCCCTATTAAAAAAATGATATTTCCTCAAAACATTCTTTGTTCCTTAGCTAGACATTCTCTGTTCACCTTTGAACATTTTAAATTCAAGCATTAATACTAAAATAATAAAGAATGAACTGAGAGAGATTCAAACGGTGTGAAAATTACAACAAATTATTTTAACATGCAAATAACATGTCCGTTTGCTTTATTTCTTGCTTTACAAAAGCTGAGTCTATTATTTCTATTTAAACACGCATTAATATAATGTTCTCCGCAGATAATTGGAATATTTTTCTTACGAAATTTGTATTTAATTTGCAGACATTAGTTGTGGGAGGAACTGACACAAGCGGTGTTACTCTTACATGGGCATTATCTTTGATATTGAGAAATCCTCTTATATTGGAAAAGGCAAAAGCAGAACTTGACACACAAGTTGGGAAAGAGAGAAGTGTTAGTGAGTCAGATATAAGTAAACTAATATACCTTCAAGCCATAGTCAAAGAAACACTAAGATTGTATCCGCCAGGTCCTCTATCAGCACCTCGTGAATTCATAAACAATTGCACATTGGGTGGCTATGATGTCAAAAAGGGAACTCGATTGATCACAAATCTTTGGAAGATTCACACCGACCCTAATGTTTGGTCAGATCCATTGGAATTCAAACCAGAAAGGTTCCTTACCACTCATAAAGATGTTGATGTTAGGGGTCAGCATTTTGAGTTGTTACCATTTGGAAGTGGTAGAAGGATTTGTCCTGGAATATCCTTTGGCCTTCAAATGGTTCATTATACTCTGGCTACTTTTTTGCATTCCTTTGAAATCTTGAACCCATCTACTGAACCTATTGATATGACTGAATCCCTTGGATTGAGCAACATCAAAGCCACCCCACTTGAGATTTTGGTTAAACCACGTTTGTCTTCCAACTGTTATGAAACTATGTAATTTGAGTGTTCCTTGGTGTATAAGTGGTTAATTGTAAAACCATGTGATCCCTTGCAATATATTTTGGTTAAGTCTACGTCTCTCAAACCATTATGAAACCATGTCTTCCCAATTGTTATGAATAAAGCTTGTAATCCTAGGTGTTATGGTCAATTTCATTCATCTCTATGTCATGAAGGTGGGGAAGATGACAATTTGATGATTGTTTGTTGTATTACTCCATAACATTAGAAATTTAGAATTTGTATAATGGTTAAAATTGCTGATTTCAATCCAAATTCTTGTTTTGATAATTACCAACTGTTTCTTATTTTATTGACATATTCATATTGTGATGATATTAGTATATATCAATATATGTGTAATTATGGTTAAAAATATAATATCTGTTTTTAATATAAAAAAAGGAAATTCCTAAGATGATAAAAAGTTTGTAGATGTTATTTCTGGTGAAATTAATTGTTTTAGCTACATGTAGATGTTTCTAACACAATCATTTTGCATGATTCTCTCAATAATCTCATAATAAAGGGTAAAGTCCCAGCAAAACAAAACAGAAACTATAATAGTACTTGTCTAGCTCTATAAATAGAGCTAAAATCAGAAGAAGAAAAAATAACCATCTTATTTCATGAGAGGGAGATTGGAAACTCATGTAGTCTTCCTGATCATGATAATCAAGAGAAAAATCAGCCAACCAATTTGCACAGATGTTGCCTTACATGCATCAGATGAAGCACAATCAATTTTGAGATTAACCAACCCACTCTCTCGAGGGACCTAGCAAACCAAAATCTCAACATAAATTCCTTACATACATGTCCATCAGAAGAAAAGCATAGTGGGTTTTCCATTGCTTTGAGCTTAATTGTCTCTAAATTATACATGTTTCCCTCCACTCTAGAACCATGGTTATTTTCATTTCTCCACACCAAGCCAACCCAACAGTGATACCGAAAACAGGAGCCAAAGAGATGCCAAGAGACCATTGAGTTTTTTGATTTAAATTGTTGACTAACCAGTCCTTCAGTTCAGCACTAAAAAGAAGCTCGCTGGAATAGGGGCAAGCCTAATTCAGACAGCCATAATGACAGAACAACTGGTCAACAAATGCATTATGTCTTCCACTTCATTTTTGCAGATTGGGCACAAAGAATCACACAGCCAAAAACTAGACAATCTCCTTTTAGCAGGTAGATAGTCATGCTCCACTTTCGAAAGGAAAACTAGAATTACAATTTTCCTAGACGCCCTTCGATTTCGATTTCCGTGCTGACATGGGTCGTACGTATAATTTTTTTCTATGGGTCCCATATGCGTTTTATCTCTACAACATGAGATCTCAATTCTCCTTCAACATGAGAATTATAAAACCCTAACAAAAATTATATTGCAATAACAGAAATGTAACCTTTTTTTTAGGGTTTTTATGTTGTAAAAAAAGTGATTGTGTAATGTTATATAGATTCATTTTGCGTGTCTTAATTTTTTATTTTTTTTGCTTTAAAAAGTGCGGGCCTCACAAAATGTTGTACGTGTAGAAAAAATTTTTGTGTCATATTAAAAGATGAAACAAAAACCTTTTTTTAGAGGAGGGATATTCTTACTACCAAGTTTTTTTTTTTTTTGGATAAACTACTACCAAAATTTTCTACTACCAATTTACTACCTATATTATAAACATTGAATCAAAGAGAGAGAATGTTAAAAAAAAATTCAAAAAAGAGAAAATGTTGATTAGATAGGTAGTAAGTTGGTAGTAGAAATTTTTAGTAGTAAGAATATATTTTTATTTTTTATATACAATTCTCACATAAGTCACTTTTCTAATTTTCTAGTTTTTCGTAGAAAATAAAACTAACGGAACAGATATTCAACATGTAACCGTGGAAGGAAAGAATGATGGTTGCATAAAAAAATACAAGGTTACAGGGGGCATGTAACCGTGGAACGAAACATGAGAGTTTTTTTTTTTTCCTCCCGTTCATACACCGAAAACGTGCTTTTGTTCTTTTTTAAAAATAATGAACCCCATCATTTCTCTTCTGTAACAAGAGAGCCATAAAAACTCATTTATAATTATAGAACTATTCTCTATTGATATTATTGATTTCAAGAAATTAATTATAATTTTATAATTAGTAACATTTAATTAAAAACTTAGTTAAATTAAAAACAACTAGAAACATAAAAATCCTTTTAAATTTTTTTAAATTATACTAAACTGTTTAAAATTTAATTAAATTATAAATTTTAAAAAAATAAATTACCTAGTTATAAACGATTAAAGACAAATTTCGACGTTTACCAAAAAAAGAAGAAGACAAATTTCGACAGTTTTCTATTTGTTGTTTTATTTAATAAAATAAGAAAGAGATTTAAAAGAAGGGTTTTATAAGAATTATGTTATAGGAAAAATGATTATGTTATGTTATAGAAATTCGTTTTGTGTGTCGTAATTTTTTTTTTGCTACGAGTCAAACAAAATATTATGTGTGTAAATTTTTTTTATAATTATATTAAATAATAAATGATAAATCCTTAAAAAAATGGATTATGTCATGTTTACTTTGAGCATGCATGTCATATGAATCTCAATCAACGAGATAAATTTATCTCTAGTGATATTTTTTTTTGGTACGGATCTCTTGTGATTGATGTAACCCCTATGCGCCTAAAGAGACAAATGAAAAAAGGTTTCTCGCACACCCCTCATACCTAATCCTATTATCTCCTATTATTGAAACTTTTTATAAAGCCCACTTGGGATGGGACTAAAAGAGAAAAATGTTCCCTCATCATACCTAATCCCACTCCTCTGCATATAAATTTTCTCAAATAATAATGAACATCAAAGCATTATTGAGTAAGGATAAATGTGTCAAAATGACTAGAGTATGATGATGGACTAACTTGAATAACTCTATCAAACTTGTGGGTTAATATAAAAGATATTAAGACAAAAAATAATTTCGGCTTAATATGTACATGGGTTGCCTTGTGAGTCCAAATTTATCATAATTAATTCTTATAATTATTAATTATTAATTTCTTTTTGTATTATTAAAATAAATATTATCTACTTTAAATCATAATTAATTTTAATTTCTTTAATATAAAGTAATTAATAGGACCAACTCAAACAACCTATATAGACTGGACAACAGGAATATAATTTACTAACTGGGAACCGACCCAGATTGACACCACTGAATAAAGCTACCTAATCACATTCAAAGGTTAAACAAATAGTGGTAGCTTGGCACATGAGAACTAAGCATGTGAGGATGAGAGTATGTGTTCGAATTTTTCCAATTCCACTTTTAAAAGGGGTTTAAAGCCTTAATTTTATACCTACCCCAAATCAGATTAGTTAAGAAACAATGAACCGATTAAAATATTTCTAAAAAGTTAAGGGTAACATGTCTAACAAAGCCAGAGCCCTTCTTCTTATGATCCACCTCATAAGTCTTTCATGGGAGATATTCTAACCCATAACCGATGTTGATGAGTTTTGTGTGACCAAGGGGCTATCACTTGGTTAGTGTTTAGCTCTTCCTAAACATTTTGTAAATTGAATCCTTTGATTTTTTGTGTTTGGAAATACATGATAATAGTTGGCAGAACTGTAAGACACCCAGAGCATGGACCCATGTGAGAAAGACGTTGAACTCTGAAGTATCCATTTTGAAAAATATCTTACCACAAAAAATAATAATAACTTTATAATATTTTATATGGGAGAAATGTTTGTTATTTTAAATGGCATAACTTATGTCATTTCACTCTCACAAAGATATGAAACCCACACCTTTATATTTTTTGTCCACTCTCTCATCCTTTATCTATATCTTTCTCTCATTTAAAATGATACAATTTTACATCATTTAAAATGATACGGACTTTCCTCATTTTATATTTACTGAGCCGCCAAATTTGAAAACAAAAGTGAACGACACTTAACATCACACGTGCGTTTGATACAGGAGAAATTTTTCTTTGTCCGGGAATCTCAATTTTGAAAAATATGATTTTTATATTCAATATATACGATAATA